>OY725325.1:73752051-73756888 GCA_963242795.1 Inga leiocalycina
GTTTAGGGTTTAGGGTTTAGGGTTTAGGGTTTAGGGTTTAGGGTTTAGGGTTTAGGGTTTAGGGTTTAGGGTTTAGGGTTTAGGGTTTAGGGTTTAGGGTTTAGGGTTTAGGGTTTAGGGTTTAGGGTTTAGGGTTTAGGGTTTAGGGTTTAGGGTTTAGGGTTTAGGGTTTAGGGTTTAGGGTTTAGGGTTTAGGGTTTAGGGTTTAGGGTTTAGGGTTTAGGGTTTAGGGTTTAGGGTTTAGGGTTTAGGGTTTAGGGTTTAGGGTTTAGGGTTTAGGGTTTAGGGTTTAGGGTTTAGGGTTTAGGGTTTAGGGTTTAGGGTTTAGGGTTTAGGGTTTAGGGTTTAGGGTTTAGGGTTTAGGGTTTAGGGTTTAGGGTTTAGGGTTTAGGGTTTAGGGTTTAGGGTTTAGGGTTTAGGGTTTAGGGTTTAGGGTTTAGGGTTTAGGGTTTAGGGTTTAGGGTTTAGGGTTTAGGGTTTAGGGTTTAGGGTTTAGGGTTTAGGGTTTAGGGTTTAGGGTTTAGGGTTTAGGGTTTAGGGTTTAGGGTTTAGGGTTTAGGGTTTAGGGTTTAGGGTTTAGGGTTTAGGGTTTAGGGTTTAGGGTTTAGGGTTTAGGGTTTAGGGTTTAGGGTTTAGGGTTTAGGGTTTAGGGTTTAGGGTTTAGGGTTTAGGGTTTAGGGTTTAGGGTTTAGGGTTTAGGGTTTAGGGTTTAGGGTTTAGGGTTTAGGGTTTAGGGTTTAGGGTTTAGGGTTTAGGGTTTAGGGTTTAGGGTTTAGGGTTTAGGGTTTAGGGTTTAGGGTTTAGGGTTTAGGGTTTAGGGTTTAGGGTTTAGGGTTTAGGGTTTAGGGTTTAGGGTTTAGGGTTTAGGGTTTAGGGTTTAGGGTTTAGGGTTTAGGGTTTAGGGTTTAGGGTTTAGGGTTTAGGGTTTAGGGTTTAGGGTTTAGGGTTTAGGGTTTAGGGTTTAGGGTTTAGGGTTTAGGGTTTAGGGTTTAGGGTTTAGGGTTTAGGGTTTAGGGTTTAGGGTTTAGGGTTTAGGGTTTAGGGTTTAGGGTTTAGGGTTTAGGGTTTAGGGTTTAGGGTTTAGGGTTTAGGGTTTAGGGTTTAGGGTTTAGGGTTTAGGGTTTAGGGTTTAGGGTTTAGGGTTTAGGGTTTAGGGTTTAGGGTTTAGGGTTTAGGGTTTAGGGTTTAGGGTTTAGGGTTTAGGGTTTAGGGTTTAGGGTTTAGGGTTTAGGGTTTAGGGTTTAGGGTTTAGGGTTTAGGGTTTAGGGTTTAGGGTTTAGGGTTTAGGGTTTAGGGTTTAGGGTTTAGGGTTTAGGGTTTAGGGTTTAGGGTTTAGGGTTTAGGGTTTAGGGTTTAGGGTTTAGGGTTTAGGGTTTAGGGTTTAGGGTTTAGGGTTTAGGGTTTAGGGTTTAGGGTTTAGGGTTTAGGGTTTAGGGTTTAGGGTTTAGGGTTTAGGGTTTAGGGTTTAGGGTTTAGGGTTTAGGGTTTAGGGTTTAGGGTTTAGGGTTTAGGGTTTAGGGTTTAGGGTTTAGGGTTTAGGGTTTAGGGTTTAGGGTTTAGGGTTTAGGGTTTAGGGTTTAGGGTTTAGGGTTTAGGGTTTAGGGTTTAGGGTTTAGGGTTTAGGGTTTAGGGTTTAGGGTTTAGGGTTTAGGGTTTAGGGTTTAGGGTTTAGGGTTTAGGGTTTAGGGTTTAGGGTTTAGGGTTTAGGGTTTAGGGTTTAGGGTTTAGGGTTTAGGGTTTAGGGTTTAGGGTTTAGGGTTTAGGGTTTAGGGTTTAGGGTTTAGGGTTTAGGGTTTAGGGTTTAGGGTTTAGGGTTTAGGGTTTAGGGTTTAGGGTTTAGGGTTTAGGGTTTAGGGTTTAGGGTTTAGGGTTTAGGGTTTAGGGTTTAGGGTTTAGGGTTTAGGGTTTAGGGTTTAGGGTTTAGGGTTTAGGGTTTAGGGTTTAGGGTTTAGGGTTTAGGGTTTAGGGTTTAGGGTTTAGGGTTTAGGGTTTAGGGTTTAGGGTTTAGGGTTTAGGGTTTAGGGTTTAGGGTTTAGGGTTTAGGGTTTAGGGTTTAGGGTTTAGGGTTTAGGGTTTAGGGTTTAGGGTTTAGGGTTTAGGGTTTAGGGTTTAGGGTTTAGGGTTTAGGGTTTAGGGTTTAGGGTTTAGGGTTTAGGGTTTAGGGTTTAGGGTTTAGGGTTTAGGGTTTAGGGTTTAGGGTTTAGGGTTTAGGGTTTAGGGTTTAGGGTTTAGGGTTTAGGGTTTAGGGTTTAGGGTTTAGGGTTTAGGGTTTAGGGTTTAGGGTTTAGGGTTTAGGGTTTAGGGTTTAGGGTTTAGGGTTTAGGGTTTAGGGTTTAGGGTTTAGGGTTTAGGGTTTAGGGTTTAGGGTTTAGGGTTTAGGGTTTAGGGTTTAGGGTTTAGGGTTTAGGGTTTAGGGTTTAGGGTTTAGGGTTTAGGGTTTAGGGTTTAGGGTTTAGGGTTTAGGGTTTAGGGTTTAGGGTTTAGGGTTTAGGGTTTAGGGTTTAGGGTTTAGGGTTTAGGGTTTAGGGTTTAGGGTTTAGGGTTTAGGGTTTAGGGTTTAGGGTTTAGGGTTTAGGGTTTAGGGTTTAGGGTTTAGGGTTTAGGGTTTAGGGTTTAGGGTTTAGGGTTTAGGGTTTAGGGTTTAGGGTTTAGGGTTTAGGGTTTAGGGTTTAGGGTTTAGGGTTTAGGGTTTAGGGTTTAGGGTTTAGGGTTTAGGGTTTAGGGTTTAGGGTTTAGGGTTTAGGGTTTAGGGTTTAGGGTTTAGGGTTTAGGGTTTAGGGTTTAGGGTTTAGGGTTTAGGGTTTAGGGTTTAGGGTTTAGGGTTTAGGGTTTAGGGTTTAGGGTTTAGGGTTTAGGGTTTAGGGTTTAGGGTTTAGGGTTTAGGGTTTAGGGTTTAGGGTTTAGGGTTTAGGGTTTAGGGTTTAGGGTTTAGGGTTTAGGGTTTAGGGTTTAGGGTTTAGGGTTTAGGGTTTAGGGTTTAGGGTTTAGGGTTTAGGGTTTAGGGTTTAGGGTTTAGGGTTTAGGGTTTAGGGTTTAGGGTTTAGGGTTTAGGGTTTAGGGTTTAGGGTTTAGGGTTTAGGGTTTAGGGTTTAGGGTTTAGGGTTTAGGGTTTAGGGTTTAGGGTTTAGGGTTTAGGGTTTAGGGTTTAGGGTTTAGGGTTTAGGGTTTAGGGTTTAGGGTTTAGGGTTTAGGGTTTAGGGTTTAGGGTTTAGGGTTTAGGGTTTAGGGTTTAGGGTTTAGGGTTTAGGGTTTAGGGTTTAGGGTTTAGGGTTTAGGGTTTAGGGTTTAGGGTTTAGGGTTTAGGGTTTAGGGTTTAGGGTTTAGGGTTTAGGGTTTAGGGTTTAGGGTTTAGGGTTTAGGGTTTAGGGTTTAGGGTTTAGGGTTTAGGGTTTAGGGTTTAGGGTTTAGGGTTTAGGGTTTAGGGTTTAGGGTTTAGGGTTTAGGGTTTAGGGTTTAGGGTTTAGGGTTTAGGGTTTAGGGTTTAGGGTTTAGGGTTTAGGGTTTAGGGTTTAGGGTTTAGGTGGTTTAGGGTTTAGGGTTTAGGGTTTAGGGTTTAGGGTTTAGGGTTTAGGGTTTAGGGTTTAGGGTTTAGGGTTTAGGGTTTAGGGTTTAGGGTTTAGGGTTTAGGGTTTAGGGTTTAGGGTTTAGGGTTTAGGGTTTAGGGTTTAGGGTTTAGGGTTTAGGGTTTAGGGTTTAGGGTTTAGGGTTTAGGGTTTAGGGTTTAGGGTTTAGGGTTTAGGGTTTAGGGTTTAGGGTTTAGGGTTTAGGGTTTAGGGTTTAGGGTTTAGGGTTTAGGGTTTAGGGTTTAGGGTTTAGGGTTTAGGGTTTAGGGTTTAGGGTTTAGGGTTTAGGGTTTAGGGTTTAGGGTTTAGGGTTTAGGGTTTAGGGTTTAGGGTTTAGGGTTTAGGGTTTAGGGTTTAGGGTTTAGGGTTTAGGGTTTAGGGTTTAGGGTTTAGGGTTTAGGGTTTAGGGTTTAGGGTTTAGGGTTTAGGGTTTAGGGTTTAGGGTTTAGGGTTTAGGGTTTAGGGTTTAGGGTTTAGGGTTTAGGGTTTAGGGTTTAGGGTTTAGGGTTTAGGGTTTAGGGTTTAGGGTTTAGGGTTTAGGGTTTAGGGTTTAGGGTTTAGGGTTTAGGGTTTAGGGTTTAGGGTTTAGGGTTTAGGGTTTAGGGTTTAGGGTTTAGGGTTTAGGGTTTAGGGTTTAGGGTTTAGGGTTTAGGGTTTAGGGTTTAGGGTTTAGGGTTTAGGGTTTAGGGTTTAGGGTTTAGGGTTTAGGGTTTAGGGTTTAGGGTTTAGGGTTTAGGGTTTAGGGTTTAGGGTTTAGGGTTTAGGGTTTAGGGTTTAGGGTTTAGGGTTTAGGGTTTAGGGTTTAGGGTTTAGGGTTTAGGGTTTAGGGTTTAGGGTTTAGGGTTTAGGGTTTAGGGTTTAGGGTTTAGGGTTTAGGGTTTAGGGTTTAGGGTTTAGGGTTTAGGGTTTAGGGTTTAGGGTTTAGGGTTTAGGGTTTAGGGTTTAGGGTTTAGGGTTTAGGGTTTAGGGTTTAGGGTTTAGGGTTTAGGGTTTAGGGTTTAGGGTTTAGGGTTTAGGGTTTAGGGTTTAGGGTTTAGGGTTTAGGGTTTAGGGTTTAGGGTTTAGGGTTTAGGGTTTAGGGTTTAGGGTTTAGGGTTTAGGGTTTAGGGTTTAGGGTTTAGGGTTTAGGGTTTAGGGTTTAGGGTTTAGGGTTTAGGGTTTAGGGTTTAGGGTTTAGGGTTTAGGGTTTAGGGTTTAGGGTTTAGGGTTTAGGGTTTAGGGTTTAGGGTTTAGGGTTTAGGGTTTAGGGTTTAGGGTTTAGGGTTTAGGGTTTA
>OY725326.1:0-2500 GCA_963242795.1 Inga leiocalycina
TAAACCCTAAACCCTAAACCCTAAACCCTAAACCCTAAACCCTAAACCCTAAACCCTAAACCCTAAACCCTAAACCCTAAACCCTAAACCCTAAACCCTAAACCCTAAACCCTAAACCCTAAACCCTAAACCCTAAACCCTAAACCCTAAACCCTAAACCCTAAACCCTAAACCCTAAACCCTAAACCCTAAACCCTAAACCCTAAACCCTAAACCCTAAACCCTAAACCCTAAACCCTAAACCCTAAACCCTAAACCCTAAACCCTAAACCCTAAACCCTAAACCCTAAACCCTAAACCCTAAACCCTAAACCCTAAACCCTAAACCCTAAACCCTAAACCCTAAACCCTAAACCCTAAACCCTAAACCCTAAACCCTAAACCCTAAACCCTAAACCCTAAACCCTAAACCCTAAACCCTAAACCCTAAACCCTAAACCCTAAACCCTAAACCCTAAACCCTAAACCCTAAACCCTAAACCCTAAACCCTAAACCCTAAACCCTAAACCCTAAACCCTAAACCCTAAACCCTAAACCCTAAACCCTAAACCCTAAACCCTAAACCCTAAACCCTAAACCCTAAACCCTAAACCCTAAACCCTAAACCCTAAACCCTAAACCCTAAACCCTAAACCCTAAACCCTAAACCCTAAACCCTAAACCCTAAACCCTAAACCCTAAACCCTAAACCCTAAACCCTAAACCCTAAACCCTAAACCCTAAACCCTAAACCCTAAACCCTAAACCCTAAACCCTAAACCCTAAACCCTAAACCCTAAACCCTAAACCCTAAACCCTAAACCCTAAACCCTAAACCCTAAACCCTAAACCCTAAACCCTAAACCCTAAACCCTAAACCCTAAACCCTAAACCCTAAACCCTAAACCCTAAACCCTAAACCCTAAACCCTAAACCCTAAACCCTAAACCCTAAACCCTAAACCCTAAACCCTAAACCCTAAACCCTAAACCCTAAACCCTAAACCCTAAACCCTAAACCCTAAACCCTAAACCCTAAACCCTAAACCCTAAACCCTAAACCCTAAACCCTAAACCCTAAACCCTAAACCCTAAACCCTAAACCCTAAACCCTAAACCCTAAACCCTAAACCCTAAACCCTAAACCCTAAACCCTAAACCCTAAACCCTAAACCCTAAACCCTAAACCCTAAACCCTAAACCCTAAACCCTAAACCCTAAACCCTAAACCCTAAACCCTAAACCCTAAACCCTAAACCCTAAACCCTAAACCCTAAACCCTAAACCCTAAACCCTAAACCCTAAACCCTAAACCCTAAACCCTAAACCCTAAACCCTAAACCCTAAACCCTAAACCCTAAACCCTAAACCCTAAACCCTAAACCCTAAACCCTAAACCCTAAACCCTAAACCCTAAACCCTAAACCCTAAACCCTAAACCCTAAACCCTAAACCCTAAACCCTAAACCCTAAACCCTAAACCCTAAACCCTAAACCCTAAACCCTAAACCCTAAACCCTAAACCCTAAACCCTAAACCCTAAACCCTAAACCCTAAACCCTAAACCCTAAACCCTAAACCCTAAACCCTAAACCCTAAACCCTAAACCCTAAACCCTAAACCCTAAACCCTAAACCCTAAACCCTAAACCCTAAACCCTAAACCCTAAACCCTAAACCCTAAACCCTAAACCCTAAACCCTAAACCCTAAACCCTAAACCCTAAACCCTAAACCCTAAACCCTAAACCCTAAACCCTAAACCCTAAACCCTAAACCCTAAACCCTAAACCCTAAACCCTAAACCCTAAACCCTAAACCCTAAACCCTAAACCCTAAACCCTAAACCCTAAACCCTAAACCCTAAACCCTAAACCCTAAACCCTAAACCCTAAACCCTAAACCCTAAACCCTAAACCCTAAACCCTAAACCCTAAACCCTAAACCCTAAACCCTAAACCCTAAACCCTAAACCCTAAACCCTAAACCCTAAACCCTAAACCCTAAACCCTAAACCCTAAACCCTAAACCCTAAACCCTAAACCCTAAACCCTAAACCCTAAACCCTAAACCCTAAACCCTAAACCCTAAACCCTAAACCCTAAACCCTAAACCCTAAACCCTAAACCCTAAACCCTAAACCCTAAACCCTAAACCCTAAACCCTAAACCCTAAACCCTAAACCCTAAACCCTAAACCCTAAACCCTAAACCCTAAACCCTAAACCCTAAACCCTAAACCCTAAACCCTAAACCCTAAACCCTAAACCCTAAACCCTAAACCCTAAACCCTAAACCCTAAACCCTAAACCCTAAACCCTAAACCCTAAACCCTAAACCCTAAACCCTAAACCCTAAACCCTAAACCCTAAACCCTAAACCCTAAACCCTAAACCCTAAACCCTAAACCCTAAACCCTAAACCCTAAACCCTAAACCCTAAACCCTAAACCCTAAACCCTAAACCCTAAACCCTAAACCCTAAACCCTAAACCCTAAACCCTAAACCCTAAACCCTAAACCCT